>CM046881.1:438709048-438711548 GCA_025667525.1 Glebionis coronaria
TTCTTGACAAACCGATTCTTTGATAATGGTTTCTTGTCATAGTTTGGTTGCCTAACGTGTTGACCTCGTCTCTTGAAGAACTTCTTGAAATCTCTCACCGCCAATGCATACTCCTCGTCATCACTTTCCGAGGAACTATCATGGTCACTTTGTGCCTTCTTGGCTTTAAGTGCAAGAGATTTCCTTTCACTCTTGGTTTTTACTAGTTCCGAGTCCTTCAAAATTATCATCTCATGAACCTTCAAGTTTCCTATGAGTTCATCGAGTGATAAAGTTGAGAGATCTTTCGACTCTTCAATAGCCATGACTTTTGCTCTCCACTTTGGATGTAAGGCCCTTAGAAACTTCCTAACATTGTTCTTGCTAGAAAAACCTTCATCAAGTGCGTTTAGACTAGTGATAATGGTGTTAAACCTAGCAAATGCACTATCAATAGTTTCATCTTCTAAGATGACAAATTGTTCATATTGTTGGACAAGAAGATCGATTTTACTTTCTTTGACTTGGCTATTACCTTGGTGGGTTACTAAAAGAGTGTTCCAAATATCTTTAGCGGTTTCACACATAAAAATTCTTTCATACACTTTCTTAGGCAAATCATTATAAATCACCATTTTAGCCTCATTATTTTTTGAAAGTTTCTTTTTAGTATCATCATTAGCTTTATCAAAAGTGACTAATTCTTTTGTTTTAGAAACTTCATTAAATTGAAAGGGTAAAAAATCACCATTGGTAATAACATGCCAAAGATCTAAATCTTTTGATTTCACATAAGTTTCAAATCTATTTTTCCAATAAATAAAACTATCAGTTTCAAAAAGTGGTGGTCTTTGCATAGATTGCCCTTCTAGGTACTTGTTGGAATCCATAGATCGATTCAAGTTTTAAAATACAATACACTTTAAAAATTCTTGAGCAACCCGCTCTGATACCAATTGTAGAAACTAGAAGGGGGGGGGGGTGAATAGATTCTTATATTTACTTGTTAAAATATGGTTTCCAAAAAATCCTTTTTCAAAAACTTAGGCTTGAGGAAATATGTGAAATCTTCTTATGCACAATATGAACAATGATAGTGTAGCTAAACTAATACTAACAAAAATATATCCATAAAGAATAAAGAATGATAGTGTAGCTAATCAAATACTAACACATGTATATGCAAAAAGAATAAAGAATGTAAAGAGTTAAGGGTAAAGAAAGATCAAACCGAACACCAAGGATTTATAGTGGTTCGGCAACGAAGCTCACTCCTCGTCCCTACTCCACTCCTCGAGTACTCCTTACTCGAGAGTTCACTACACAACAAGCTCCTTATGGTGGAGAAAACCGTACACGTCGCTTAACCAATTTCCGACTCTAAGCTAAAAGTCGAGCCCTAATTGTAGCTAGGACCAATCTACACAACTATACTTAGTACATACACAACTTCCAAATAGACACAACTACTTGGATCTTCACAACTATGACACAACTACAAGTATATAAAATTTGATCTTCAATGGATCTTTGGTGGTGGACTCAACACTTCACTAGGATAGTGTTCTTCTCTTTGCACTTGGAGAGGAAGGGATGGAAGAACAAGATTCACTTCTTAAACAAGTAATAATCAAACAAATGATCAAAGATTTGAGTGATTAAAGAAGGGGTTTGAATCTGGAAATGAATGTGCAAAAGAGGTGAGGTGAAAAGCTGAGAATGGTCCACTATTTAAAGGATAAAGGAGCCAACGGCTATATCTGCCCGCGGTACCTTATCACAGCCCGCGGTACCTTATCGATAAGGTACCGCCTAGGCGCTAAGGTACCGCCGGACTAGACTCCGCTCCTTTTTGTCCTTTAGTGGTGGAGGTCTTATCTGGGTATAAAAAATATCCTGAAAGGATATTCTTAACAGAATAAGAATATGCCATTTTCAAATTTCAAATAATTAATTTAATAAAACATTTTCTTAAAAATAAAGTTTAATAAAAACTTGTCACATTTAATAAAAAGTGAGTTTTAAGAAAAGATTAAATCACTTGATCACTTGATTAAGGTTAGTACTTGTTTATCCATACCTTAAGTGAAAATGGGTAAAATGAAAAATACTTGAACTCAAGAATTCGTTTTTCGTTGTTTTCGTAAATGCTTGTTTTTACATATTGTCGTAATCAAAACAAAGCGAGACCGAAAAATGCAAGTAACGTTTTTAGTCATTATTGAATTAACAATCATATATTCAAGGATTAAACATGCATATTGATGTGACTCTATAGCGTCAAATGTGCCATATATATATATATATATATATATATATATATATATATATATATATATATATATATATATATATATATATATATATATATATATAATATATATATATATATATATATATATATATATATATATATATATATATAAATATATATATATATATATATATATATATATATATATATATATATATATATATATATATACTAGTCTTAAGGCCCGTCTGATGGACGGGCTAGCTT